>CM038041.1:146237779-146285279 GCA_021397845.1 Areca catechu
ACTATGCAGAGAGGCACGTCAAAGAGTAGGAGTGCAAACTGGCTGATCTCTCCCATCAATTTGCAGAGATCCAGGGCTCCCCCAGCAAGCCTGCGGGTTACGACACCCTCCCCCTTTCTTTTGCAAAATCCAAGAGGAACAGATCCCCAACTGGTTTCGCATGCCCGAGGTTGATTCCTACGATGGGACAACCAACCCCCTGGACCACCTAAAAAGTTATAAGGCCTTGATAAGGGTCCAGGGGGCTATTGATGCTCTTCTCAGCATTGCCTTCCTGGCTACCTTATAGAAGGTGGCTCAAGCCCGGTTCTCCAAACTCGAGTCAGAAAGCATTGACTGTTTCTCTCAGTTAGAGAAGGGATTCATGGCGCACTTTGATGCATACAGGAAGGTGTCACGCGAGGCTGACAGCCTCTTCTTAATCCATCAGCAGGACCAAGAGTCCCTTCGGGACTATGTATCCGGTTCAAGGCCACCACCTTAGAGATCTACCACCTCAATGAGCCAATCGCTATGTTGGCCCTGAAAAGGGGGTTGCGAACCTCCCGCTTCACCTACTCCCTCGACAAGAAGCCTCCAAAGACTTACTCGAAGCTCCTCCTTTGGGCCCACAAGTACATCTGCACGGAGGAGGTGGACTACACTAAAAGGGAGCTCAATGGGAAGCCCCTCAAGAGGCAAGTCATTGGGGAAGCGTATGCTCCCCAAGCCTAGAAGACGGTGCCGGCCACATGGCTGGGGCCGAGACCTAGAGTCGATCCCACCAAAGAAGAGAAGTTCACTCCTCTCCTCATCCCGAGGGCAAAGATTCTGATGGAGATTGAGGGTGAGCATTTCTTTCACCGTCCCCCTCCTCTGAGGTCGTCTACTGGATGCGGCTGGTCCAGCTACTACCGCTTTCACTGGGACCATGACCATGACACTGAGGAATGCCGCCACCTAAAGAGGGAGATAGAAGACCTGATCAAGCATGGCTACCTCGGGAAGTATGTAGAAGGAGGAGCTACCTTGGCAGCCCAGAATGAAGAGCCCCACTACTCACCATCGATAATCGGCCCACTAAGAAGCTAGTAGGAATGATCTCCTGGGAGGCAGGGAGAACCCCGAAGAGGGCTAGGGGAGAGAGGAGAGTGATGATGTACTCCCCTATATGGGAGAGGGGTCACCGGGGTGCATAACCCAAATAATGATGATGTCATCATGAAAATGATGATAGTGAAGCATCCTATAAAGAGAATCATGTTTGATAGTGGAATCTCTATAGATATCCTTTTTTATGATGCTTTCGCAAGGATAAACTTGTCTGTTAACTAAATAAAATCAGTATTCACGCCCTTAGTGGGCTTCACTAATGACTCAGTTGGAGTCAAGGGAGAGATTACACTCCGTATAACTATTAGGACCCCACCTCGACAAAGGACTATGCTGACGACCTTCACCATGGTGAGAGTCCCTTCGTCCTACAATGCAATTTTAGGGTATCCCGGACTCAACCTGCTCGATGCCACCATCTCCACAAGGCATCTCCTCATTCAATTTCCAACCCCTCGAGGGACTGGGGAGATAAAGGGGTCATGCCATCCAGTCTAGCACTGCCTGCAAACTATCCCGGGGCCATGAGGAGCCGATCCGAACCCGGTCATCGACCAGCCAAATCTTGCAGAGCCGGAGCCAAAGGGAGGACCCATCGAGCCCTTGTTGTCCTTCCCCTTAGGAGAGGATCCCTTGAGGATGGTGTAGGTGGGAGCCCTGCTGCCTGAAGAGGAGAGATCCTGTCTACTTAGCTTCCTATGGGCCAACATGGATGTCTTCACCTAGACCACCATCGATATGCTCGGCATCCCTCTAGAAGTGATCACCCATAAGCTGAATGTCAACCCTAACTATCACCCAATCCATTAGAAGAAAAGAAGCTTTGCCCCAAAGCGACAGAAGGTGATCGACAAAGTTAATAAGCTTCTCGTGGTGGGCTTTATTCATGAGGTACGGTACCCTAACTGGCTTGCTAATGTAGTGATGGTCAGGAAAGCCTCTAGGAAAGCCTCTAAACATGCCTGAAGGATAGTTTTCCACTCTCTAAGATTGACCAGATGGTGGACGTGACCTCGGGCCACAAGTTCCTCAACTTCATGAATGCATTCTCTAGATACCACTAAATCCGCATGCATCCGAGGAATGAGGAGCACACAGCATTCGTGACCGACCAAGGTACGTATTATTACAAGATGATGCCATTTGATCTCAAGAATGCAGGGGCCACGTACTAGTGACTGGTTAGTCAGGTCTTCAAAGACCAGATCGGCCGTAACATGCAGGTATATATAGATGACATGCTCATCAGGAGTGATCCGGAGTCAGATCACATTGCCAACTTGGTGGAGGCCTTCGACAACCTTCTCCTTTACCAGATGAAGTTGAACCCTGCCAAGTATGCATTTGGCATCGCGATGGAAAAGTTTCTAGGGTTTATGGTCACCTAGAGGGGGATAGAGGCCAACCCTAAGAAGATCCAGGCGATCACCGACATGAGACACCCTGTCTCCAAGAAGGAAGTCCAATGCCTGACTGGACACATCGTGGCATTGAGCCACTTTATCTTTCATTGTGTCGAGCACTGTTAGCCCTTCTTCAAGGTGCTGTGAATGATGAATGACTTCACTTGGACAGAAGAGTGCCGGGAGGCGTTCGAGGGGCTAAAGAAGCTCCTCGCCTCCCTACTGCTGCTGTCCAAGCTGGAGCCTAGGGAAGAGCTCCTCCAGTACCTGGAGGTCTCACCTGAGGTGATCAGCTTGGTACTAGTCTGCACCAATAAGGACGGCACCTAACAGCCAATCCACTATGCCAGCAAGCTACTCTGCAATGCAAAAACAAGGTACATCTAATCCAAAAAGATTATTTTTGTATTAATAATATCTGTGCAGTGCCTCGGGCCCTATTTCCAAGCGCACCCCATTACTGTCCTCACCGATCGCCCCTAAGGGCTATCCTGAGCTGCCCTGATACTTCGGGGTACCTTGTCAAGTGGGCGATGAAGCTCAACGAGTTTGACATCACCTATCACTCGTGACCGATGCAAAAGGCCTAGGTCCTAGCTAATTTCTTGGTAGAATGCACCTGGGCAGGCGAAGACCCAGAGGTGACAGGCCAGCAAGCCAAGCCCGGGCCAGACTCAGCCTCGAAGGCGATGACGTAGATCCTTCACATCAACGGTGCATCCAACACCAGGGGGAGCAGAGCCGGCCTCATTCTCGCCAACTTTGATGGGGTCATTGCAGAGTATGCACTATGGTCCCTCTTCAGGGCAACCAATAATTAAGCTGAATACGAGGTGCTCCTCACGAGGCTAAAGGTGTCCCGTAAGTTGGGTGTTAAGAGATTAAAGGTCTTCACTGGCTCTTAGCTCATGGTGGGCCAAGTCTCTGGTGAGTACAAAGCTCGGGAGGCCATGATGGTGAAGTACCTAGATAAGGTATACTCGTACATGGTGAACCTCTAGCACTTCGACATTTCTCACATCCTGTGAGCGGAGAATGCCCGAGCTAATGTCCTTTCCAAAGTAGCCACCCTGTCAGTGTTATTGCTGGGTCGTACCTTCATCGAGTATCTCGAAGCCCCCAGCTATGAGTCCGTAGCAGAAGTCCAGCAAGTCATCATTAAAGCTAGTTGGATGGACCCCTACATCAAGTATATCACTATTGGTGCCCTATCAGAGGGTCGAAAGGAGGCTGACCTCCTCAAGAAGAAGGCCACATGGTGCGTGATGATGGTGGGTAGTTATACCAGAGGTCTTACTCTTACCCCTTGCTGAAGTGCTTGAAGCCCTCAGAAGCCGCCTACGTGCTCCAAGAAATACATGAAGGCATCTACAGCAATCATGCGGGCGACAGAACTCTGGCCTATAAGGCCCTCCGACAAGGATATTTTTAAAAGACCATGCAAGAAGATGCTGCCAACTTCGTGAGGAACTATGACCATTGTCAACGTCATGCTTACATCCAATGATAACCAGCGGCCCCACTCTCCCAAGTATCAACTTCGTGGCCGTTCCCAGTGGGGGATGGACATTCTAGGTCCCTTTCCTTCCATGTCTGGTTAACTGATGTTCTTAATTGTGGCCATCGACTACTTCACCAAGTGGATCAAGGCTAAACCTCTGGCCCAGATAACAGAAGTAAAGGTTAGATCCTTCTTTTGGAAATGTATCATCTATCAGTTTGGGCTCCCATATTTGGTCATCATAGACAATAGACGACAATTCGACAATCAGACTTTTGAGGAGTTCTACACCGACCTCAACATCCATCACCGTTTCACCTCGATAGCTCATCCTCAGACTAATGGGGAGGCCGAGGTGACTAACCGGATCATCTTGCAAGGGCTCCACACAAGGCTGGATGAGGCCAAGGGTTGATAGGCCGAAGAACTACCTAGTGTGCCGTGGGCTTACCACACTACACCCCATACAGCCACCGGCGAGACACCCTTCAATTTTGCCTTCGGCACTGAAGCTATGATTTCGGTGGAGCTTGGCCTGCCTACACTTTAGTTAGAGTAGTACGAT
This sequence comes from Areca catechu, assembly GCA_021397845.1. Classification (NCBI taxonomy): domain Eukaryota; kingdom Viridiplantae; phylum Streptophyta; class Magnoliopsida; order Arecales; family Arecaceae; genus Areca; species Areca catechu. The sequence continues at coordinate 146,242,341 of CM038041.1, forward strand.
GAAGTCGAGAATCCATCCCATCTCCTCCTCAACCTAGATCTACTAGATGAGATGAAAGATAAAGCCTAACTTCATATGGTAGCCTACCAGCAAAGGGTAGCACGCTACTACAATTCCCGTGTGAGGCCTAAGGCGTTCCATCCAGGCAACCTCATCCTCAGGCAGGCAAAACCATCCCAACTAGGAGAATGCAGCAAACTCTTTTCAAACTGGGAAGGCCCCTACAAGGTGGTCAAGGCTCTACCTGGTGGAGCCTACTACATGACAGGACTTGATGGTGCCCCGTTCACATGAACATGGAACGTGAGCAACTTAAGAATGTACTACCAGTGATGTAAGACTCCTTCTCAATCATTAAAGTTCCTTTTTGGTGCAAACTTGTCTTTCACCTATGCAGGAACATCTCCATTTGACTCCAAGTCTGATGAATTAAGCTAAGAAACTTACGAAGCCCCGTACCTCAAGCCGAGAAACTTACAAAGCCTCGTACCTCAAGCCGGAAAACTTACGAAGCCCCTCACTTCAAGCCGGGAAACTTACGAAGCCCCACACCTCAAGCCAGGAAACTTACGAAGCCCCGTACCTCAAGTCGAGAAACTTACGAAGCCCCACACTTCAAGCCAAAAATGTTAAGAAGCCCTGCACCTCAAGCTAGGAAACTTACGAAGCCCCGCACCTTAAGCCGGGAAACTTATGAAGCCCTGCACCTCAAGCCAGGAAACTTACGAAGCCCCGCACTTCAAGTCGGGAAACTTACAAAGCCCTGCATCTGCCACCTAGCTCACAGTCTGGAGATATTTGCTGGGAAACTCTTGAAGTCCCACTATCTACAGCTTGACTCATAGCAAGGCCAATCCCATTGAGAAGTTTCACATCCAATCTAGCTCACAGTCCGGAGATGTTTGCTGGGAAACTCTTGAAGTCCCACCATCTATCGCTTGACTCACAGCATGACTAGTTTCATTGAGAAGTTCCAGAAGTTCCATATCTGGCCTAGCTCACAGTCCGAAGATATTTGCTGGGAAACTCTTGAAGTCCCACCATCTATTGCTTGACTCACAGCATGGGCAATCCCATTGAGAAGATCCAGAAGTCCTGCACCTAGGCTTGCATGATTTTAAGACCAGAAGAATAAGAGGGGAATGTTCTCAAAAACCTTCATGCCGATCCAAAGGCCTTGAAGCCAACCTAAGGTAACTAAGGCCCGGAAGAGGCGCGGGCAAAGGAGTTAGAGGAAAAGGAAAGACGATGCAAAGTTTGCTAGTTAAATTAACCTGATCTCTTATTTCAAAGATAAGTCCTTTACGTGCTTCGAGGGATCTTCTGAAAGTACTTCAAAAAAAAAAGGGAGAAAGGAAAAAGAAGAAAGGAAAGAAAAAATGATGAATGAACAGGCAATGCCAATTTGAAGGAAAGAAGGTCTTTTTCATTGATCGAAATGTTCTTTACATCCTATGAAGGCCCTCGACAGGCTGGGAAGCCTTCCAAAAACCTAAGTTACAAGATAAAGAGGGAAGAAGGCTATGCCAGAGCTTAGACCTTGCTCGTCGGCCCCTCGCTTGGCCGGTGAGTGGATTCTCTTGGTGTTAGTGCAGCGCTCGCCAGAGGGGCATCCCGGGCGACTCCGATTCTGGACTCTACCCCCGGGATCATCGCACCCTCGACCTTGACATCCCTGGATGTTAGAGGGACGACCTCAGTAGCTCACTTTTTGGCCTCATCCTCGTCTTGCTACACCTGGAGGGTCTATGCTTTACCCTCCATGTGGGCTACCTTCGCCACTGAGGTAGCCATTCCCTCCGCCACCCCTGGGGGCTCTCCCCTTCTCTTCCTTGAGGGCAGCCTCGAGCTCGGTGAATTTCTTCTCCAGACCGGACATCCTTTCCCTAATGCTGACCGGCTCCTCCTAAAGGGTCATTATCTAGCCCGCTAGTTCTTGGGACCGGGCAACCTGGGTGTTGACCCCTTGAGCAATTTTGATGATAACAAAATATTGGAGCATGCACATATATTACTAACTACTCTCAAGTGTTTCATAAGTTTTGTAGGATGTTTCTTATTGTTTATCAACTACTCCTACTTCATTCTGTTGAATGTGTTAAGTAATATTGTATGAGTGTGATGTAAAGAAGAACCCCTTGAAAAACTTTTGTAAAATCATGAAGATGGGTTACTTCTATGAGTGTTGTGCTCTAGATTTAATTTAAGTTGGTTTATTTTACATGTTGGAGAGTGTTGGTGAGAGTGTTCTTGAGTCTAATTATAAATTTCCTAAAGAAGTCACTCGAGTCGACCCAGCTAGAAGCAGAGCCGACTCTATCTCATGGCATGCACTAAGGATTCTGGAATGCAACAATCCGAGCCGACTCATTCAGAGTCCATTCCTAATGTTTTCTGAGAACAAGCCAGGCGAGTTGACCCCAACAAGAATGAGCCAACTCTGCCATAACAAATTTTGAAGACCTGAGAAAGCGAGCTGACCCTATCTACAACAAGTTGACTCCTCCAAGGTAAAGATTTCTGATTCTGAGATGAAGAGTCAACCCAAGTAGAAGTGAGCCGACACCTCGAGTTCAATGATTTCAATGATAGAAGCTCGAGCTGACCCGAACAGTCATGAGTCAACTAGTCCAGAGTGAAGATTCTTCACCCTGAGACAAAGAGCCAACTCTGATGAAGAAATGGCAACTCGACCTACTGACTCGAAGGATCCGAGCTGACTCGAAGAATCTGAGCCAATTCGAGTGTCATTTTCAGGTGCACAATGGCTAGTTCCAGAATTCTTTTCTGAATGCTAGAAAGTGCTCCAACGGCTAGTTTTCGAATCCCAACGGTCTTCAACGGGCATATGTTGGAAATTGTGTCCCAAAGCCAATTACTTAGGCTGTAGGCGGTTGAGCTGAGTATTATACTCTTTGTATGAATTAATAAATATTATTTTGGCAGCTCATCACATTCTTATGTTTTCCTGTAATGAACATTTTTTCATGTGATAGTCCCTAGGACCACATTGACTTCGATATAGAGAGGATATATCGAGTGGTCCTTAAACCAGGTTCACAACCAAAGGATACATTATATTGGATGGCAATGTATCAAGTATAGGTTGTTGTGGTTCACATCATTTGGTTGTCCTCTTGACCAAAGGAGTGTGGTGATACTGATGTGATCTGCAAGTGGGATATATGATATCTCATTGAACATGACTCCATATAGCCTCTTTCTGCCAAAGGGATACAATTGGATATAGGTATATGTGTCCCTCCGACCTGAGATCATCATGGTAGCTTGCAAGCAAATCCCTGTGCTTCGGTGCCGGACTACCCGGATTTCTAATCCGGTGATGGAAGGTTTCTGGGTATAGGCAAGTACTTGTGGAGCAGTGGTGGACCAAGATGGAATTGATCTGTCCAAACAGTTTGGATTGAATGTCTCGCAATGTCTCAATTTAGCAAATCCTCGACCGGGGTAGTCCTAGTGAGGAGTTATTGAACTTGCGAGGTTGAGACATGTTGTGGATTGACTCAGCTAGGATTGGTAGTTTAACCCTAAGTCATCCTAAGCATTGGAGGTCAAAGGGATGAATTATATGGTAACCATATGCCAGAGGTTCGATATATTACTCTCGCATCTTTGACCTATCCGGATGCCGGGACCCATTGCTAGATGGTATCTTGTGTTAGTACTGGAATTGTTCCAGTGCTACTGCCTAGGTTCGAACCTATGAGGTCATATACCATAGAGGATCTCTTCCTAATCCAGGTACCGATTTATGATTAGGAATCATTTCGGTAATGGTTTGATTGAGAACATTTGGGATTGACCCAATTTTGGATCGATCAGAATTTATTTGGGTCGACCGGAAATTGTTCCTGGGTGACCAGGACTTGACCAAGCCTTTTGTAAATTAGATTTTGATCTAATAGTATTGTGAACCGGTTTGGGATTTTTTGAACCGGTTTTGAACCGGGTTTAACCCATCCATAAGCTGATTAAGCTTGGGCGAATAGGTAATCTATGAAGTCTATTCCTCTCCCGTTTCACCTCGATTTTGGCTGAATTAAACCAACATTTAAATGCTTTTAATTGCTGCGTTGAAGATGATTTGGATTCGTTCTCCAACTTGCTGCCCTCTTGCATTCCCAGCCCGTCTCCTCACCTCCCGAATGATCGGTTCTATTTTGTCATGCTATAAAATTCTGGGCGGTGACATTGTAAGTGCTAAGAAATGAAAAAAATGTTGGAGTGTCTTCTCCCTTTGAGAGCTTCCACCTTCCATTCTGCCGGTGTCTTTGGGGCCTAGGATTTGTATAGAGATTTGGAGTGAAGAGTTCTTGATTCTCTGTTCTAGTTGGTGCTCAAATTAGTGGAAGAGAAATTTTGTTTTGGAGAAAACAGTAGCAGAATAAAGTGTACTGTTCCTCTTCCTTCCTCCCACCGTTCCAAGTGCTTTCCGATGACTAGCATCGTGTGTGAAGCGGATCAGAGGAAGCCCAGGCATGTTCCCCCTCTAGAGGGTGTTCGCTTGAGCACCTAAGAGCCGATTGTACCTCCATTGCTGCTGTTTGGTATGCTCTATTTTCAGGTTGCAGGAATTTCTGTTATTGCAGCAAAAGAGGAAGAGAACGATCCATCCAAAGGCTCACTTTGAAGCAACATCTAACTCTCCATTGTAGCAAGAAGATATCTTGCTGTTGTTGCCTAAGGAGAGACCAAAATCTTGTCATCTTTGGTTTGGTTTTGCTGTTGTTGGAGAGAAGAACAACAACGTTCAAAAGCTTGCTGGAAGAAGAAGATAAAAATAAAGTTATTCCTGCTATTCCAGCTATTCCTTGTTATTCCTGGTTTATTCCAAGCAGGAATAATGTATGATTTTTGATTTTATTTTCCATGCATATGTAGATATGGTTTCATAAAGTTGTTTATAAATATTACATGCCCTCTTCATGATATATTTTGCTTGTACATGCATCTGCAACCCTGTATTTCCTTACAGTGGTATCAGAGTCCAGGTTCAGTTGTAACATATCTTGATGCATGTATAGTAGATTAAAATATTTAATCTATTGATTTGTATGTGTATTTTAATCATAGGGATGATTAGAGAGTACTTTTAGGAACCTAGTTGAGACCTTCACCATGGCCGTGTGTCTTTGGCACAATGCGGTTCGTCTATGTTGGCCTCTTACGAAGGATCCTTTAAGGAAATCAATGGAATTAAAATTGTTTTAATTCAGATATATTTTTGGCATGTAATATTTATAAAATAATAACTAGATATGATGCATGATGTTACATGTAAATGAAGTTTTACATGTTTTAATTAAAATTGTTTTAATTAAAAATTTGGCTTATATTCAAACAATTTTGAATTATATGATTAAGTTAAATGACAAGTTATTTTAGGGTTTATGAAACCTAATGTCATTTAAATAAATCAATTGGGTTAATTGGGTTAGCTGTCTAATTGGATCCTTTATTGGGTTAGACCTATGTTTAGTTGAATTGGATAATAAGAAGACTAATCAAAAGTTGATTAAGGTCCTTCTTTTAGATCTATCTAATAGTTAGATGGGTTAGTCCATTCATCTAAATGAATCTAATTAGTGGTTCCGTGGAAGCCCGAGTCTTTAGGCTAGTTTGATCGAGTTTGGTAAACCGATTGGTGTCGAGGTAGATTTGGCATTTGTGATCATGGTTGCATGAGGCTACCTCTTTCCTGGCCAACTTGGTTGGTGTCTAGGAAAGATGGTTAATGGCGGATACTCACCCATGATCTCACCTACCTGTCCAATCGAGTCGACCAGAACTGATTAGAAAAGCTCATTGACTTGAGTTAACCCATGTCACCCAGGTTGATCAGTCTGACTGATCGGTAGGTGCCCAAGGATCAATTGTTGAATTGGTTCAACCCTCCTGAAAGCTGATTTGTTCAGTGGGAGGATGATCCATGTTCTTGTCTTATTCTTCTGTCACAATCTAAAATCCTCTAAAATTATTAGGTCCTGAAAAAGACTAAGTCAAGGAGTTGATGGTGTCTTAGCCTCCCATTAAGTGAGTTAGTAATGTGTCCTTTAACATGGTGTTCATCGTCAGTTCCATAGAACGAGTGTACATCCGATTACTGGAATTGCTCTCTCATGGATGATGGTTCAGTGCAACCTTCTTGACGGTGATCAGGTGAGCTAGCCATAGTCGGGCTTGGTCATTCGTTGGCTGGAAGTATTGGATTTATCATGTTAATGGTTGGACCTAGCCAGAGACCCACAATAGGAGGCACCTAGGTCGATTGTGGTGCTCTTTAGGGCAAAATAAATTACTGGAAGTTGCTTGGGGAAGCAATTGGTTAATGAACCTACCTTTAGGTGTGTATGGATGAGCTGGCCATAGTTGGGCTTATACATGGTCTATTGGATTTCAGTACCCACTATGAAATAGTGATTTTACGGATTGGAGTTAGAGGCTCCCAATCTAAAAAATTAGTGGAAGAGACCTTTAGAGTAAAGTCTAAGTCTTTTGGTTAATTGATTAATTCATACTCATATGGTCTTGTTTTTCCTTTCAGATGTCTTCAAATCTTTCACTCTGGTCACTTCTCGATAACGAGAAGTTGAAGGGTCACAACTTTGATAGTTGGTATCGAAAGTTGAGGATTGTCCTGGAGCATAAACGGATCCTTTATGTGATAATGGATCCGACACCTGAAATCTCCTCTACTGGTGCTCGGAGTTCGATCAGGGACACTTATCAGAAGTGGGTTTCTAATCGGACTACTGTTCAATGCATTATGCTAGCGGCAATGAACGACGAGTTCAGTCGCAAGTTCGAGGAGGCCCAACCAGAAGAGATTCTTCAAAAGTTGAAGGAATCTTTCGGCACACAGGACGATGTAGAATGGTATAAAGTGTCTTGTGCCATCTACAATGCCAAGATATCGAATGGTGGTTCAGTCACTGATCATGTATTGTACATGATCGAGTTAATTGAAATGTTGGGCAAGCTCGGATATCCCTTACACGAGCAGCTCGACAAGGATGCGATCTTGAATTCTCTGCCCTCCTCCTATCTTGACTTTCTTGATCATTACAGAATGAATAAGCATGCAGTCAATTACCATGGTTTGATGGGATTGCTGCAGTCTTTCGAGAAAGACCACCAACTGAATAAGGGGGTAGTGAATTTAGTGGGAGGTTCTAGAGGTCGTCATCCCTTTAAGAAAGGGAAGGATAAAGGAAAGGGAAAGAAGGTGTTGAATGCTCCTGGCTTGAGTCAGACCAGGAAAGTGAGAGTTGATCAATCAGCTGCAAAGTGCTTCTTCTGCAAGAAGTAGGGACACTGGAAGAGGAACTATCCTCTTTACCAAGCATCCCTAGATCCAAACAGGCCAAGGAAGGGAAAATAGCAGAGTGCTGGACAAGGTTTTTATATGATAAAATCTTGTAATTTCTCTATTTGTGATACTACTAACTGGGTATTGGATACTGGTAGTCTTATTCATGTTTGTAATTCGTTACAGGGACTGCAAGTTAGCAAGAGATTCGAGGATGGGGAACAGTTTTTGAGCGTCGGGAATGGAAATTGTGTTCCAATACTAGCAATCAGAGTTCTGAGCCTTGTCTTTGAGTCCTGTGCTGTCGAGTTAGTCGACTGCCATTACTGTCCTAGTTTCATTATGTGCATTATCTCTGTTGGCCTTTTGGCCAATTATGGTTATGAACTATCAATAAAAGGAGATATTTGCCAGGTTATTTTGAATAACTCTGTGATAATGAAAGCTAAGTTAAATAATGTCATTTATGAACTATCATGGCCTGTTAGTGTAATATACACATCTGGCAAACGCCCAAGGTTAAAAAATGTCAGCGATCTATATCTTTAGCACTGTAGGCTAGGTCATATTAACCAGAATAGGATAAACAAGTTGAGAGGAGATGGTCTCCTCAAGGTGAGTGATTCTGAATCACCGCCTACTTGTGAATCATGTTTACTTGGTAAAATGACCAAGTCACCTTTTATTGGAAAAGGCAAACGAGCTACAGAACTTCTAAGTCTCATACATACTGATGTATGCGGACCCATGATAGTTAGTACCAGAGGTGGATACAAATATTTCATTACGTTTACAGACGACCTTTCGAGGTTCTATTATGTCTTTTTGATGAGACATAAATCTGAGTCATTTGAAATGTTCAAACGATATCATAATGAAGTAGAAAAACAAACTGGAAAAAGTATTAAAACCCTTCGATCTGATCGAGATGGTGAATATCTATCTGGTGAGTTTTTGACATATCTTGAGGAGAATGGGATTCTCTCTCAGTGGACTCCTCCGGGAACACCACAATTGAATGGTGTGTCTGAAAGAAGGAATCAAACCTTGTTGGACATGGTTCGATCCATGATGGGCTTTGTAACTCTGCCGCTATCCTTTTGGGGATATGCACTTGAGACAGCATGTCACTTGTTAAATAATGTTCCGAAAAGTCTATTGTCTCCACTCCATATGAGATGTGGACTGGACATAAGCCCTTAATCTCACATCTTTGGGTCTAAGGTTGTCCAGTTTATGTAAAGCATTTAGACTCAGATAAACTTGGTCCTAGGTCTGACCAGTGCCTGTTTATTGGTTACCCTAAGGAAACCAAAGGGTATTTCTTCTACTTGGAGGATGAACAGAAAGTGTTCATCACTCTTAGGGCTATCCTTTTGGAAAAGGAGTTCCTTGGAGAAGGGACTGTAGCCTCTAAGATTGAACTTAGTAAAGTTCAGCCAGTAAAAGTACCTACACACTATAAGGACATCATAGAACCGGTTGTGATTGGATCACACCCAGAACCCATTATTAGGAGATTCAGTAGAGTACCGCTTCAGCCGGACAGATATTATGGTTTCTTGGTTCGGGATGGCGATCCCATTGAGCTCGATGAGAACAATGAGGATTCGATCACCTATATGGATGTACTTCAGAGATCTGACTCTGAAGCATGGCTGGAGCTATGTGATCCAAATTGGAGTCCATGGAGATCAACAATGTATGGACATTGGTTGATCCGCCTGAAGGGATTAAACCCATTGGGTGCAAGTAGATCTTCAAGAGGAAAAGGGGCGCAGATGGGAAGGTGGAGACCTATAAAGCCCGTTTGGTTGCCAAGGGGTATCGTCAGTGATATGGTATCAATTATGACGAGACTTTCTCCCCTGTGGCAATGCTTAAGTCCATTCGGATCATGCTTGCTTTAGCAGCATATTTTGATTATGAGATCTGGCAGATGGATGTTCGAATCACTTTCCTAAATGGGGAGCTGGAAGAGGAGGTATATTGTTATAGCCTAAAGGGTTTACATCCACAGATGAGTCAAAAGTATGCAAGTTGCAGAGGTCCATTTATGGACTCAAGCAAGCATCTCGAAGTTGGAACTTACGGTTTGATAGGTGTATCACATCATATGGCTTTGTTAGGAACGGAGAAGAACCGTGCATCTATAAGTGGGTTAATGGTTCTGTGATTGTATTCCTGGTACTGTATGTTGATGACATTCTCTTAATCGGGAATGACATCGCAGCATTACAAGGAATAAAGGTCTGGTTATCATCTCAGCTCTCCATGAAGGACTTCGGTGAAGCTTCTTACATACTGGGTATGAAGATCTATAGAGATAGATCTAAGAGGCTTTTAGGATTGTCCTAGTCTACGTATATTGATACCGTGCTGAAACGGTTCAGCATGGAAAATTTCAAGAAAGGCTATCTTCTGATAGGTTATGGAATTACTCTTTCCAAGAAGGATTGTGTCACAACTCCTGAGGAAAGAGAGCGCATGAGTAGAGTACCTTATGCTTCTGCAGTAGGCTCTATCATGTATGCTATGACATGTACTAGACCAGACATGGCATACTCACTAGGAGTAGTGAGCAAATACCAGTCTGACCCAGGTGAGGTACATTGTAAGGTGGTTAAATCCATCCTGAAGTATTTCAAAAATACTAAAAACCAATGGCTGATTTATAGAGAATCTGACTTGAAACTTATGGGATATACTGACTCTAGTTTCCAGTCCGATAGAGATGATAGCAAGAGTGTGTCAGGGTTTGTATTTATCCTGAATGGAGGAGCGATATGCTGGAAAAGTTCCAAGCAGGTAACAGTTGCAGACTCGGTATGCGAGGCAGAGTACCTTGCAGCATCAGATGCTATGAAGGAAGCTGTGTGGTTGCGGAAGTTCATTGGAGAGCTAGAGGTGGCATCTTCCTTAGATGGTCCTATTCCAGTGTACTGTGACAGCACTGGAGCCATTGCTCAAGCTAAGGAACCGAAAGCTCATTGCCGTACTAAGCATATTCTACGGCGTACCACCTCGTACGAGAGATCGTAGAATGAGGCGACATCAATCTTATGAAGATTGATGGAAAGGAAAATCTGGCTGACATTTTTACTAAAGCCCTTGAAATAAAAGAGTTCAACTTTTGTAAAAGAGAAATGGGTATTAGATAATGTTCTGATTGGCTTTAGTACAAGTGGGACTTGTTGGGAATTATGTCCCAAAGCCAATCGCTTAGGCTGTAGGCGGTTGAGCTGGGTATTGTACCCTTTATATGAATTAATAAATATTATTTTGGCAGCCCATCATATTCTTACATTTCCCTATAATGAACTCTTTTTCATGTGATGAAGTCCCTAGGACTACATTGACTTCGATAAAGAGAGGATATATCGAGTGTTCCTTAAACCAGGTTCACAACCAAAGGAGACATTGTACTGGATGATAATGTATCAAGTGTAGGTTGTTATGGTTCATATCGTTTGGTTGTTCTCTTGACCAAAGGAGTGTGGTGACACTGATATGATCTGCAAGTGGGATATATGATATCTCATTGAACGTGACTTCGTGTAGCCCCTTTCTGCCAAAGGGATATTCATGATTTGATATGGGTATACGTGTCCCTCCGACCTGAGATCATCATGGTAGCTTGCAAGCAACTCCCTATGCTTTGGTGCCGGACTACCTGGATTTCTAATCCAGTGATGAAAGGTTTTTGGGTTCAGGCAAGTACTTGTAGAGTAGTGGTAGACCAAGATAGAATTGACCTGTCTAAACAGTTTGGATTGAATGTCTTGCAGTGTCTCAATTTAGCAAATCCTCAATCGGGGTAATCCTAGTGAGGAGTCACTGGACTTGCGAGGTTGAGACATGTTGTGGATTGACTCAACTAGGGTTGGCAGTTTAACCCTAAGTCATCCTGAGCATTGGAGGTCAAAGGAATGAATTATATGGTAACCATATGCCAGAGGTTCAATTGATTGCTCTCGCATCTTCGACCTATCCGGACGTTGGGACCCATTGCTAGATGGTATCTTGTGCTGGTACTGGAATTATTCTAGTGCTACTGCCTAGGTTCGAACCAATGAGGTCACACGCCATAGAGGATCTTTTCCTGATTCAGGTACCGATTTATGATTAAAAATCATTTCGATAATGATTTGATTGAGCACATTTGGGATTGACTCTATTTTGGGTCGATCAGAATTTGTTCGGGTCCACCGGGAATTGTTTTTGGATGACCAAGACTTGACCAAGACTTTTGTAAATTAGATTTTGATCTAATAGTGTTGTGAACCGATTTTGAACCGTTTGGGATTTTTTGAACCGGTTATGAACCGGGTTTAACCCATCCACATGCTGATTAAGCTTGGGCGAACAGGTAATCTATGAAGTATATTCCTCTCCCGTTTCACCTCGATTTTGTTTGAATTAAACCAACGTTTAAATGCTCTTAATTGCTGCGTTGAAGACGATTTGGATTCGTGCTCCAACCTGCTGCCCTCTTGCATTCCCAGCCCGTCTCCTCACCTCCCGAATGACCGGTTCTATTTTTTCATGCTATAAAATTTTGGGCGGTGACATTGTAAGTGCTGAGAAATGAAAAAAATGTTGGAGTGTCTTCTCCCTTTGAGAGCTTCCACCTTCCATTGCACCGGTGTCTTTGGGGCCTGGGATTTGTATAGAGATTGGGAGTGAAGAGTTCTTTGATTCTCTGTTCTAGTTGGTGCTCAAATTGATGGAAGAGAAATTCTGTTTTGGAGAAAACAGTAGCAGAATAAAGTGTACTGCTCCTCTTCCTTCCTCCCACCGTTCCAAGTGCTTTCCAACGACTAGCATCATGTGTGAAGCGGATCAAAGGAAGCCCAGGTGTGTTCCCCCTCTAGAGGGTGTTCGCTTGAGCACCTAAGAGCCGATTATACCTCCATTGCTGCTGTTTGGTATGCTCTGTTTTCAGGTTGCAGGAATTTCTGTTGTTGCAGCAAAAGAGGAAGAGAACGATCCATCCAAAGGCTCACTTTGAAGCAACATCTAACTCTCCATTGTAGCAAGAAGATATCTTGCTGTTATTTCCTAAGGAGAGACCAAAATCTTGTCATCTTTGGTTTGGTTTTGCTGTTGTTGGAGAGAAGAATAACAACGTTCAAAAGCTTGCTAGAAGAAGAAGACAGGAATAAAGTTATTCCTGCTATTCCAGCTATTCCACTGTTATTCATGGTTTATTCCAAGCAGGAATAAGGTATGATTTCTGATTTTATTTTCCATGCATATGTAGATCTTGTTTTATAAAGTTGTTTATAAATATTACATGCCCTCTTCATGATATATTTTGCTTGTATATGCATCTGCAACCCTGTATTTCCTTACAGCATAACCTTCAGAGAAAGGTACAATACTATATATTTGAGGGATTTGATCATTTAAAAAAATAAGTTTTGAGAAGATTTGAAGAGTCTTGAAAAAGAGAAAAAAGATTTTATTGAATATCCACCAACCAAGAATCAAGTGAGCACAAGTGAGCACAAGTGAGCATTCAAAGCAGACTTCACTCTTCACCAACTCCCATCTAAAGATTGAAGCATTCATTGAAGAAAGAAAGGAAGCCTCTCAAGTGCATTAAAGAAGAATAAAAGAAGGCTTCATCAGCATAAAAGCGGTAACTATCCGACAACAAGAGTTTTTCATTTATTGTTGCAATTACTTTCAACTTCTTTATGAATTACTTGTTATTGGTGAGCCCGGTTGAAAAACCAAATAGGTTCTTGGTGAGCCTTAGCTTAAAACCAAGTATTAGGTTCTTTGTGATCCTGTGCTAAAACCAAGTTGGGTTTCTTTGGTGCTCCCATTTTAAATCCAAAGGGTGTAGGGTTTCTTTGATGATCCAGGTAAAAACCAAAGTGCAGAGGTTTTGGATTATGAGCCTATAAAATAATCTTACTGTATTCGAGTGTGAATATAGTGGAAATCTCAAGTGGTATCTTGGGTAGTGGACGTAGGAGTGGGTTTGCTCCGAACCACTATAATCTTTGGTGTTTGTATTGCCTCCTTTGTCTTTTTTTTTAGCTTGTACTTTACATTCATTATCACGGCACCTTTCACCAATAGAAGTTAATTTCCTAAAGCACATATCTGCAATAGAAATTTTTAAATCCCAATTTACCCCCCTCTTGGATAGCCACCTGGGCAACAACTGGTATCAGAGCAGTGTCTCTAATCATATTAGAGTAAAGACTAATGGCTCATCCAATGAGTATGTCCTTGGCCGAAGGCCAATCAACCAATAGACCTCCACTCTTCACTGGCATAAATTATACATACTGAAAAGCTAGAATGAAAATTTATATTCAAGCCATTGATTTTCAGTTGTGGAAGGTCCCTCATTGGCTTATCCAATGAGGGACTTAACAAGAGCCCTCCCCAGACACAGGCCAAAGGGGAAAGATAGAAAAAGAAAAAAATAGAAAGTAGAAGAAAGAAAAGGGGGGAAGTGAAAGGGATATGCCCTACAAGCCAATCTATGTTGTATCTCCCAAACCATTATAATTGACAATTTTCTATATAAAGGCATTATTTTTCATCATACGCTGTGTTTATATTATATGATGAACCCCATAGATTAGGGCTATGATTTTAGGGTTATGATGAGATCATACCAATGAGACTTAAAATCTTAAAACCTTAATCTAAAGTATTCCTAGCCAAAGGAACCCTGAGTAGGGGATCAGGGTTTTTCCGGTAAGACTAGCACATCCCATGTATACTGGAAAGGGTGACTGCTCTCACAGTCACTTGTGTATGACACTAATACTGGGATGTGGGTGCTCATTGGAGAATGAGTTCACTGATATGATCCAACTTGAGAACATCTAATGGAGTCTTAGCTATATGTCAATAGAAGGTTCTCATAATGGGAGTGGTACAAGTAATCTTTTGACCTGAGACTGCCATAAGTACCTTATGTACATGAACCCATTCTTGGGTTCAATCCTAATCATGACACTGAGTCATGCACAGGATTGATACTAGGAATGGTGTATTGGATATGAAGGTAATGAGTAGGTCAACAAGGAATCGATCACTCTTAGTAAGAGGAGATTGCATCCAGCTAGTTAATAATCGGATGATGATTCAGAGAATCTTTGATCAAAGTAAAGATATTAGAGATTGTTTTTAATATCAAAATAATTGAATCATCGATATAAGATTGAGCTAGAAATAAATATAATATTGGATTTGACATATATCCATATCCATAGTTATATTTTGGGTGCAGGCTGATCGAAAGATTTAATTATACGGTAACTCTCTACTGAAGGGTAATTTTGGTATTTCACCAAAATTTTCATATCTTCTGGGTAGACATGGCACGTTGCTAGACGTCAATCTTGTCTTGTGGGTTGATCAAATTCAAAGATCATTTACTAGGAAGAGTCCTAATTAATCGAATCGGGTAAGCCCGGTTTGACCTAAATCGATTAAAAAGAGTTTTAATCAAATTAGGTCAACTTATATTCGAACCCACTGGTGGCTAGATGTGGAACCCAATGGGTCACACACTTAAGAGGATTGATCAAGAGTTTAATTTGGAATTAAATCATCTTTGCAGGATAACACTCTAGCAGGTGTTGCAAACCCTAGCTTCTATTCGAATTGGATTCGAATTAGGGTTCCGGATTGGTTCTAATTGGGTTCTAATTGGACCTAATTAGACCCTAATTGAGTTAATTGGGATTATGGCTAACCCTATTGGCTAGCCATGTAACTTGGCTAGCCTCCCCACCTGCCCCCCTTGCATTTTCATGCCAAATGCCAAGAGTCCATGCGCATATGGACTCTTGGCGCGCCATTTGGAAGAGTCCATGGCGCATGGACTCTTGGCGCGCCCCACTTAATTCTCCGATGATTTTATTTGGGGCGGTCTTCTTTATTAAGAATTAGCACCTCACCTGTGTGTTAGGAATTGTATCCCAAAGCCAATCATCTAGGTTGTAGATGGTTGAGCTAATTGTTATGTAATTTTTATAATGAGTAAAAGTTATTCTGGCTTCTCATCACTTTACATCTTCCTATAATGAATTCTTTAGTGATGATGTCCTTAGGACTACTATTACATCGATATAGAGAGGATATATCGAGTGGTCCTTAAACAGGGTTCTCAGCCAAATGATATGTTGTACCTGGATAGCAACATATCAAGCATAGGCTGTTGTGGTTCGCATTGTTTGGTTGTCCTCTTGACCAAAGGAGTGTGGTGACACTGATGTGATCTGCAAGTGGGATATTTGATATCTCATTAGACGTGACTCCGCGTAGCACCTTATCTGCCTAAGGATCGCTCGTGAATGGATATAGGCATAAGTGTCCCTCTGACCTGAGGTCACTATGGTAGCTTGCAAGAAACTCCCTATGCTTTGGTGCCGGACTACCCGGATTTTTAATCCGGTGATGGAAGGTTTCTGGGTACAGGCAAGTACTTGTGGAGCAGTAGTGGACCAAGATGGAATTGACCTGTCCAAATGGTTTGGATTGAATGTCTCGCAGTGTCTCAATTTAGCAAATCCTCGGCCGGGATGGTCCCAGTGAAGAGTCACTGGACTTGCGAGATTGAGACACGTAGTGGATTGACATAGCTGGGGTTGGCAGTTCAACCCTAGGTCATCCTGAGCATTGAAGGTCAAAGGGATAAATTATGCGCTAACCATATGCCAGAGGTTCGATGGATTGCTCTCGCATCTTCGACTTATCCGGACGCCGAGACCCATTGCTAGGTGGTATCTTGTGCTGGTACTGGAAGTGTTCCAGTACTACCGTTTAGGTTCGAACCTATGAGGTCACACGCCACAGAGGATTTCTATCTGATCAGGAACCGATTCGATTGGAAATCGTTTCGATGTTTTGTCACGGTTTTTGGTTGAGTTTTCTTCTGATTGACCCGGTCTTGGGTTGATCAGGTCTTCTCTGGATCAACCAGGAATATGTTCCTGGCTGACTAGGATTGAACCCATGTTCATCAAATGGTTTGATGAATGTTTCTAAGTCCAATTGATTTTTGTTTTAGTCGGTTGCAAATCAATTTCAACTCAAATCAGTGAGGTTGGACTGTAGAAAGATAGGGTTCGTTCTTAGCTTCGTTTTGAGTCCAGTTTCGTTCGATTTAGACTTCGTTTGACTGGGTTTTGGCCTGAACCAAATTGACCCTGCTTTGCCCTTGGACCGAAGGGCTTTTTGGTCATTTGCCGGTTCACCTATTCAACCATCATCTTCATCCTTATGCCTGAGACGTTTCAGTTTTTGAAACCGAAACAGGGCGTTCCCTTCCCTGATTTATTTCAATTAAATCCTACCACCCCTTTGCACAAAACTCAAGACCCTTGCTCTCCCCTACGGTTGGCATCCAGAGATATTTTTTATACCCGCTTCTTGCTCTCTTTCGGTGGGTTTTTGAGAGCTTCCTCCATTTTTCCAAAAACCATGAAAGCTTGGGATCCGGCGGCTAGCGACGCCGGAGCTCCGATCAGAAGTTCCCATGGCGTGTATCCCCTCTAGAGAGATTTCTCCTGAGATCCTGGGAGCAGTTCTTCGCTCCAGTGCAGCGAAATCCAAGTTTGAACCCTTTTTTTCCCTGCTGCAACCGTGGCCATGAAGCCCTTTTGAGCCCTGATTTGAGGTGGCAAATGCCGGAGTTTTGGCGATTGGTCTTCAGTTCCTTGTAGCCGGTCAAGAGCACATTCCAGCGGACCTTGAAGCTCGGAGTTTGGAGGCCTGTGCGCTCTGCAGTCGGTGTCTGAACCTTGCTTCACGGTAAGGAATTTCTGAACCGAGGTTGAAGACGGGTGGAATAGCGGGTTTAGCTATTCCACCCCATTCCTCCCTTATTCTAGCCTGGAATAAGTTCCTTATTAATTTTTATATGCATTTATACATGTCTAAAAATTATAAAAAAATATATGCCATGCATCTTAATGTTCTCTATGCAAATATATTTTTTTTTATCCTGGTTTTGGGACAGGTTTTTCGCAATTAATTAAAATTGTTTTAAAATATCTACCTGTTCCTATTCTATGCTTAGTGTAGGCACACAAAAAAAAAAAAAAATCTTCCTTCAAATGGTATCAGAGCCAGGCTCAATTTAAAATTATATTTGCATGTTTTTAGTTAATTAAAATTGTTTAATTAACTAATTTGGTAATTAGTTGAATTATTTAATTTTAATTAAAATTGTTTTAATTAAGAGTTAATGATGGCATGTATTTTTTTTTTTGATATGTTAAATGTAAATAAGAATTAATTGTAAAAGGAGTTTTACAAGACTTAATTAAAATTATTTTAATTAAATAATTGGCTTGATTTTTTATAATTATGAATTATTTGAAATAATTAAATGATAAATGCACATTAGGGTTTATAAAACCTTAAATCATTTGATAAGCCAATTGGGTTAAATGGTTGGGCTAGGATTAGATCCTAATTGGGTTAGACCTAGGTTTAGTTGAATGAACTCTAAAAATAATTTTAATCAAAAGTTGATTAAGGATTATCTTTTCCTAGTTTCTAATTAGTTAGAAGCTTGAGTCCATTCATCTAAATGGATCTAATCTGGCTCAGTGGCTAACCTAACTCAATTTTTCTAATCTAATTGATGACGGTAAACCAATTTGGTGTCTAAGGTAAGCAGCCTTATGGTCCTTGACTTTGAGGGTACCCTTTCCTGGCCAGTTCTTGTAATTGGTGTCTAAGGAAAGTGGTTAATGCCGTAACTCATGCCTCGACCGCACTTACCTGGCCAAATTGGCTAACCTGATTTGATTTAGAAAAGATTATTGAGTTAGATCAACCCATGCCATTTAAGGTTATCAGTCTGACTGATTTAGGTGCCCATGAACCTAACCATAAACCCTTCTAAGATTTAGTGGGCGTTTATGGATCAAGGTTCATGAATTTTTTTTATATGTCACAAATTTTAAAATCCTCTAAATTATTAGGTCCTTAAAAAAACCTAGTTAAGGAGTTAACAAAGTCTTTGCCTCCCATTAAGTGGGTTTGTAATATGTCCATTAGTTGGGTATGCATCGGTAGTTCCATAGAACGGGTGTATATCACGCTATTGGGATTACTCTCCTTGATATGAAGGTTCAGTGTGACCTTCTCAACAGTGATCAGGTGAGCCGTACCCTAGACGGGCTTGGTCATTTGTTGGTTGGAAACACTGAATTCGGCATGTTAATGGTTGGACCTAACCGAGAGCCTGTAATAGGAGGCCCCTAGGTCGATTACAGTGCATCTTGGGGCAAAATAGATTTCTAGAAATTGCTAAGGGCAGCAATTGGTTATAAGAACCTACCTTTAGACATGTATGGGTGAGCCGTACCCTAGACGGGCTTGTACGTGATCTATTGGATTCTAGTACCCACTTTGAATTATGACTTCACGGAATTGGAGGTAGAGGCTCCTATTCTGAAAAGTTAGTGGGAGAACCTTTTTGACTAAAGTCCAAGTCTTAGGGTTTTGAAAATTACATAAACTAATTTTGGTCATATTTTTCTTTCAGATGTCCACCAATCTGTCGCTCCGTCCATTGTTGGACAATGAAAAATTGATTGGACCCAACTTCGATAGCTGGTATCGAAGATTGAGGATAGTCCTTGAGCATGAACGGATCTTGTACGATCTGACAGATCCGGCACCTGTAGTTCCCGCTGCCAATACTCGGGGACCGGTTAGAGACACTTACCAGAAGTGGATCTCTGATCGGACCACTGTCCGATGTATTATGCTGGCTGCGATGAACGATGAGTTCGGTCGCAGGTTTGAGGAGGCCCAGCCTGAGGATATCCTTCAAAGGTTGAAGGAGTCTTTTGGCACACCTGATGATGCTGAGAGATACCGTATCTCCAGCGCCATCTATAACACGCGTATGCGTGAAGGTGCTTCTGTGACTGATCATGTTATGAACATGATCGAGTTGTTCGAGCGCCTGGGCAAGTTTGGCTGTCCCCTTCACGAACAGTTAGGAAAAGATGCGATCCTGAACTCCCTGCCACCCTCCTACGTGTCCTTTCTCGATCATTGGAGATTGAATAGGCCGGTAGTAAACTATCATGAGATGTTAGGTTTACTGCAAGCCTATGAAAAGGACCACCAGCTCAACAAAGGGGTGGTGAATTATGTAGGAGGTTCCTCGGCAGGTGCTCCTCGACCCTTTAAGAAAAAGAAGAAGAAGAAGAGCAAGAAGGTACAGTCTGCTCCTGGTCCAAGTCAGACCAAGAAGAAGTTAGACCAGAGCAAGGCAGAGTGCTTCTTTTGCAAGAAGCAGGGTCATTGGAAGAGGAATTGTCCTCTTTACATCGCTTCACTTGACCCGAACAGGCCGAAGAAGAAGAAGCAGCAAGCTGTTGCTGCACCAGGTATATATATGATATATCCTAACTTTACTCTTTGTGATACTACTAGCTGGGTATTAGATACCGGAAGTCCTATTCATATCTGTAATTCTTTACAGGGACTTCGAGTTAGTAGAAGATTCGAAGATGGCGAGAGGTACCTGAACGTAGGGAATGGAAATGCTGTTCCAGTTCTGGCATTGGGTGTTCTGGAGTTGTCTTATGAGTCTTGTAATGTCACTCTAAGTGACTGTCATTATAGTCCTTCTTTCATGCTTAATGTTATTTCTGTAGGCCTTCTGGCCAATGAAATTTTTGAATTTTCAATAAAGAAAAATGTTTGTTCTATCATTTTGAATGGTAAGACTATCATGAATGGAAGCTTAGTTAATGGCATATATTTACTATCACAGCCTGTTATTGTAATGAGTACAAGTTCTAGTAAACGCCCTAGAATAGATGATGTCAATGAAGCCTATCTTTGGCACTGTAGGCTAGGTCACATCAATAAAAATAGGATTAACAAGTTAATAGGAGATGGCCTCCTAGATGTCAGTGATTGTGAATCGTTGCCAACTTGTGAATCTTGTCTTATTGGAAAGATGACCAAATCACCCTTTAAAGGAAAAGGTGAGCGAGCCTCAGATATCCTAGGTCTTGTACATACTGATGTATGTGGACCTATGACTATCTGTGCTAGAGGAGGTTTTAGATATTTCATTACTTTTACAGACGACCTTTCGAGGTTTGGTTATGTCTATCTTATGAGACATAAGTCTGATTCGTTTGAAATGTTCAAACGATATCGTAATGAAGTTGAAAAACAAACCAGAAAGGAAATCAAAATACTTCGATCAGATCGAGGTGGTGAATACCTTTCAGGTGAGTTTTTGACATATCTTGAGGAGAATGGGATTCTCTCTCAATGGACTCCTCCTATGACACCTCAGTTAAATGGAGTGTCTGAAAGGAGAAATCGGACCTTGTTGGACATGGTTCGATCTATGATGGGGTTTGCTACTTTGCCTATGTTTTTTTGGGGATATGCATTGGAGACTGCATGTCAACTTCTTAATAATGTTCCTAGTAAATCCGTTGACAAAACTCCATATGAAATATGGACAGGACGTAAGCCAACCCTTTCACATTTTCGTGTCTGGGGGTGTCCGGCTTATGTCATGCGTTTGGAAACAGATAAACTAGGGCCAAGGTCTGAAAAATGTTTTTTTGTTGGTTATCCAAAAGAATCCAAAGGATACTACTTTTACTTGCCTGATGAACAAAAGGTGTTCGTCAGACTTAGAGCTATCTTTTTAGAAAAGGAGTTCCTTATTGAAGAAACTGTAGCTTCTAAGATAGAACTTGATGAAGTTCTACAAGTAAAAGAACCTGGGCACACACAGGCTGGTATTGAACCTGATTTGGTAAGATCAAATCCTGAGCCTATTGTGCAATCATTAAGGAGATCCGATAGAGTATCGCGTCCATCGGATAGATATTTTGGATATCTAATCCAAGATGGTGATCCTGTTGAACTCGATGAGAACAACGAGGATCTGATCACCTATATGGATGCAATGCAAAGGTCTGATTCTGAGTTATGGCTTGGAGCCATGAAATCCGAAATGGAGTCCATGGAAATCAACCATGTATGGACATTGGTTGATGCACCTGAAGGGATAAAACCCATTGGGTGCAAATGGATCTTCAAAAGGAAAAGAGGCGCAGACGGGAAGGTAGAGACCTATAAAGCCCATCTTGTTGCCAAGGGGTATCATCAACGTTATGGTATTGACTATGACGAGACATTTTCTCCTGTGGCAATGCTGAAATCCATTCGGATTATGCTAGCTTTAGCTGCACATTTTGACTATGAGATCTGGCAAATGGATGTCCGAACAGCCTTCCTAAATGGAGAGCTGGAGGAGGAAGTGTATATGACACAACCTAAAGGGTTCACTTCCATAGACGAGTCAAAAGTGTGTAGACTTCAGAAGTCTATCTATGGGCTAAAGCAAGCATCTCGGAGTTGGAACATGCGGTTTGATAAGTGTATCAAATCGTATGGCTTCGTTAGGAACGGAGAAGAACCTTGCATATATAAATGGGCCAATGGTTCTGTAGTTGTATTTCTTGTACTGTATGTGGATGATATTCTCTTAATCGGGAATGACGTTCTTGCATTACAGGGAATAAAAGTTTGGCTTTCATCACAATTCTCCATGAAGGATATGGGAGAAGCCTCATTCGTATTAGGTATGAAAATCTATAGAGATAGATCAAAGAGGCTTCTGGGATTGTCCCAATCGACATACATTGACACCGTGTTAAAAAGGTTTAGCATGGAAAATTCCAAGAAAGGCTATCTCCCGATAGGCCATGGAATTACTCTTTCCAAAAAGGATTGTGCGACAACCCCTGAGGAAAGAGAGCGTATGAGTAGAATACCATATGCTTCGGCAGTGGGCTATGTTGTGTACTAGACCCGATGTGGCATACTCACTAGGGGTAGTGAGTAGATACCAATCTAACCCAGGAGAAGCACATTGGAAGGTGGTAAAGACCATCCTTAAGTATTTGCGAAATACTAAAGATCAATGGCTACTCTATGGAGATTCTGACCTAAAACTAGAGGGGTATACTGACTCCAGTTTTATGTCAGATCATGATGACAGCAAGAGTGTGTCAGGATTTGTTTTTATCCTGAATGGTGGAGCTATCTGCTAGAAAAGTTCCAAGCAGCATACTGTTGCAGACTCGGTTTGTGAAGCAGAGTATATTGCCGCATCTGATGCAGCAAAAGAGGCTGTCTGGTTGCGGAAGTTCATAGGCGAGCTAGGAGTGGCACCTTCCCTGGAGCATTCTATTCCTCTGCATTATGATAGCTCAGGGGCGATTGCTCAAGCCAAAGAACCGAAGGCACATCAGTGCACCAAGCATATTCCGCGGTGCTTTCACCTTGTACGAGAGATCGTGGAACGAGGTGACATCGACCTTCAAAAGATCGATGGAAAGGAAAATCCGGCCGACCCCTTTACCAAAGCCATCGGAATTAAAGAATTCGACAGTTACAAATGGAAGATGGGTATTCGATACTGTTCTGATTGGCTTTAGTCTAAGTGGGAGTTTGTTGGGAATTGTATCCCAAAGCCAATCATCTAGGTTGTAGATGGTTGAGCTAATTGTTATGTAATTTTTATAATGAATAAAAGTTATTCTGGCTTCTCATCACTTTACATCTTCCTATAATGAATTCTTTAGTGATGATGTCCTTAGGACTACTATTACATCGATATAGAGAGGATATATCGAGTGGTCCTTAAACAGGGTTCTCAGCCAAATGATATGTTGTACCTGGATAGCAACATATCAAGCATAGGCTGTTGTGGTTCGCATTGTTTGGTTGTCCTCTTGACCAAAGGAGTGTGGTGACACTGATGTGATCTGCAAGTGGGATATTTGATATCTCATTAGACGTGACTCCGTGTAGCACCTTATCTTCCTAAGGATCGCTCGCGAATGGATATGGGCATAAGTGTCCCTCTGACCTGAGGTCACTATGGTAGCTTGCAAGC
Organism: Areca catechu; assembly: GCA_021397845.1. NCBI lineage: Eukaryota > Viridiplantae > Streptophyta > Magnoliopsida > Arecales > Arecaceae > Areca > Areca catechu. The sequence goes on from CM038041.1 coordinate 146,265,614, forward strand.
AACTCCCTGTGCTTTGGTGCCGGACTACCCGGATTTTTAATCCGGTGACGGAAGGTTTCTGGGTACAGGCAAGTACTTGTGGAGCAGTAGTGGACCAAGATGGAATTGACCTGTCCAAATGGTTTGGATTGAATGTCTCGCAGTGTCTCAATTTAGCAAATCCTCGGCCGGGGTGGTCCCAGTGAAGAGTCACTGGACTTGTGAGATTGAGACACGTAGTGGATTGACATAGCTGGGGTTGGCAGTTCAACCCTAGGTCATCCTGAGCATTGAAGGTCAAAGGGATAAATTATGCGCTAACCATATGCCAGAGGTTCGATGGATTGCTCTCGCATCTTCGACCTATCCGGATGCCGAGACCCATTGCTAGGTGGTATCTTGTGCTGATACTGGAAGTGTTCCAGTACTACCGTTTAGGTTCGAACCTATGAGGTCACACGCCACAGAGAATTTCTATCTGATCAGGAACCGATTCGATTGGGAATCATTTCAGTGTTTTGTCATGATTTTTGGTTGAGTTTTCTTCTGATTGACCCGGTCTTGGGTTGATCAGGTCTTCTCTGGATCAACCAGGAATATGTTCCTGGCTGACTAGGATTGAACCCATGTTCATCAAATGGTTTGATGAATGTTTCTAAGTCCAATTGATTTTTGTTTTAGTCGGTTGCAAATCGATTTCAACTCAAATCAGTGAGGTTGGACTGTAGAAAGATAGGGTTCGTTCTTAGCTTCGTTTTGAGTCCAGTTTCGTTTGATTTGGACTTCGTTTGACTGGGTTTTGGCCTGAACCAAATTGACCCTGCTTTGCCCTTGGACCGAAGGGCTTTTTGGTCATTTGCCGGTTCACCTATTGAACCGTCGTCTTCATCCTTATGCCTGAGATGTTTCAGTTTTTGAAACCGAAACAGGGCGTTCCCTTCCCTGATTTATTTCAATTAAATCCCACCACCCCTTCGCACAAAACTCAAGACCCTTGCTCTCCCCTACGGTTGGCATCCAGAGATATTTTTTATACCCGCTTCTTGCTCTCTTTTGGTGGGTTTTTGAGAGCTTCCTCCATTTTTCCAAAAACTGTGAAAGCTTGGGATCCGGCGGCTAGCGATGCCGGAGCTCCGATCAGAAGTTCCCACGGCGTGTATCCCCTCTAGAGGGATTTCTCCTGAGATCCTGGGAGCAGTTCTTCGCTCTAGTGCAGCGAAATCCAAGTTTGAACCCTTTTTTTCCCTGCTGCAACCGTGGCCGTGAAGCCCTTTTGAGCCCTGATTTGAGGTGGCAAACGCCGGAGTTTTGGCGATTGGTCTTCAGTTCCTTGTAGCCGGTCAAGAGCACATTCCAGCGGACCTTGAAGCTCGGAGTTTGGAGGCCTGTGCGCTCTGCAGTCGGCGTCTGAACCTTGCTTCACGGTAAGGAATTTCTGAACCGAGGTTGAAGATGGGTGGAATAGCGGGAATAGCTATTCCACCCCATTCCTCCCTTATTCTAGCCTGGAATAAGTTCCTTATTAATTTTATATGCATTTATACATGTCTAAAAATTATAAAAAAAATATATGCCATGCATCTTAATGTTCTCTATGCAAATATATTTTTTTTGATCCTGGTTTTGGGACAGGTTTTTCGCAATTGATTAAAATTATTTTAAAATATCTACCTGTTCCTATTCTATGCTTAGTGTAGGCACACAAAAAAAAAAAAAAATCTTCCTTCACTGTGTGCCCTTGGATGGGAATCAAACGGCTGGAAAGTTTTTAAGAAAGAAGAAAAATGCTAACTCTTCCCGGGCGCGCGAAATAACATCTCTTCGGAGATGAAAAGTCGCGACCCCTTTCTTTTTAAAACATCGTGGCTTTTTCTTTAAGAAAGGCCATGGGATTTAATCTGAAGGGCCGTGAGAAAGTGGGAAGGGGCGTGAGAAATTGGGAAAGGCATGAGAAGGAGTTTACGGAGAGTTTTGAAGGCGCCTCTCTGAAAACTATTTAAGGCGCATGAAAAATCAGAACTCGGGACATATGTTTTTCTTTCTTCCTCTCCTGAAGACTCTTTTATTCTTTTCTTGCTCTTGCACTGTTTCCTTTACAGAGTACACCTCTGTCAAAACTCTGCTACTGAACAAGAATAAGAGTAAAAGTCTCCGACGGTAAAGGAAAGAAAGAAGTTCTGATTTGTTCCTTTCTTTCTTACATTAAGACATCATTGTCTTAATTTCTCCTCCAACTTAAGACAAGCCTATGTCCTCTTAGGACAAGGTCTTTTCTTCAAGACAAGGGTGTCTAAAGGGCCAAGGTCTTAGTGGAAGGAGGAGAAGAGGTCAAGGAAAGGAAGGCAAGCTCTTGTGTGGAGGAATTCAAGCCATAGTCCAAGCAATTAAGTTCAAGGAAGAAGAACTCAATAGAAGGAACCATTGACAAGAAGATAGAGTTGTCTTGATCATTGCTCTGTGTGGATCACCATCGAAGGGTGGACACTTGGATGCCTGGTGAAATCAATTAGCCTCTTCAACATCAAATTTTGTTGGAATTAGCGATTACAGGTTGGTACCCTAATTCTAACAATGTAAGTTTGTATGTTTATTATATGTTTTAATCCTGAATAAGGAGATCCTGGCTAAGGGATTATGGTGCAAATTTTATCTTTTTGAAATTACACTTCCGCTGCGGTGCACCGGATCCCCAACAGTGGTATCAGAGCCATCCTTATTACAGTTAAAACATATGGAAAATTATTTATATGTGTTTTTGTTGTAGTATCGCAATTAGGGTTTTAAACCCTTGAATGCTGATACACTTAGCATAATTTATGGGATGCGTATATGATAATTAATGTTTTGATGTATGCCACTAGTTAGGGTTTTTCACTCAAACCCTAATTATTATAGAGATATGATTAGTTTTGAAGTCATCATACTGAAATAAGGTTGCCCTGGCATAATGGTGGATCCATTATGTGGTAAATGGTTGTCCTAGTATGATGACACACTTAGCACATATATGTTTATCAGAGTGATATGATTGTGATATGTTCTATAAGAATGTGCTGGCAATTTTATAAAGCCCTCTTCTTAAAATTATATTAAGTCATAGTATATTTAACTAAAAAGCATCACTAGTCATGATGAACAATTGATCATTCGGTGTCTAGAAAGGTGGTTCTGGGAAGGTAAAGAGAATCGTGGTTTTTAATTGGTTCCGTTGACTGACCTGGCCAATTTTTATTGGTGTCTAGGAAAGCAACGGGGGGACTCCCACATCTCTTCCACTTGCCTGGCCGATTTGATTATATTTAAATCTTGACTTAAATGCTTAGTGTTAAAAAAAAATACTATATATTGGCCTTCCTTCATGCTGGATCATTATTGTATTATGAACCACATTAGGTTTGTTGTGTTATCTGCAAGACCTAATATGGTGATTGACATAATATTGGTCTAGTGCATAGATATGCTTACAGTATAATCAGTATAATGCCTTGTTGTGTTATCTACAAGGGCATTATATTTGAATACTGACTGTATAGAAATAAAAGGGTCTTGACTTAACTAGAACATTATGGTTTGTTGTGTTTTTTGCAAGACTTATAATGTTCTAGAGGCCAAGTTATTTTTGAGAATTATATGAGATATAATTGGAAGAGTTTCCTACCTTTGAGCTTATAAAAGATTTGTTGTGTTATCTGCAAGATCTTTTATAAGTTATTAGGATCTCAATCTCACTAAGAAAAACCGATCAGGGTTCTTCTCGATTATCATAGTGAGGGCTATGATTTTTGATAAAATAGTGGGAGACATAATTAAATTGAAGACCTAATTTAATTATGTAAGTCATTTCATGGTTGTTTGCTTATGTATTGTTCTTTATTAAATGTAGATAAATGGCATCTTCATTATCACTGCGAAGCATCTTAGATACCAACAAACTGACTGGTCCAAACTATGTGGACTGGTTGAGAAACTTAAAGATTGTACTGAGTTCAGAAAAACTTTCTTATATTCTTGATACCCCTAGTCTTAATCCACTAGGGGATGATGCCACACAAGAAGATATGGCCACATACAAAATATGGTAGAATGACTCCCTCACTGTCAAGTGTATCATACTGGCCTCTATAACCAATGAGTTATAGAGGCTGCATGAAAGCATGGATACTCAATCCATAATGCTCAATTTAAAAGAGCTTTATGGAGAACAAAGCAGAACTGCTAGATACGAAATATCTAAGCAGTTATTCCGTGCTATGATGACAGAGGGTACATCCGTTCAGGATTATGTCCTGAAGGTAATTGACTTAATCACCAGATTGGGTCAATTAGGGTTTATTATGGATGGGGAGCTGAATCAGGATTTAATCCTGCAATCACTCCCGGAGTCATTTTCTTAGTTTGTCTTGAATTATCACATGAACAAACTGAACACTTCCTTGCCTGAGCTGTTAAATATGTTAAAAATAGCAGAGAGCCTTGTTAAGAAAGAAAAGGCTCCACTTCTTCTTGTTGATAAGACCAATAAGAAGAAATCAGGCAAAAAGGGTTTTAGTAGGAGGCTAAACCCTAAGGGTGGCATCAATAAGAATAAGAAAGGAAAGAAGGCCTTAAAACAGTCAACCTGTTTCTTTTTCAGCAAAGCGGGACATTGGAAAAGGAATTGCAAGGCTTACCTTGCAACTGTGAAGCCTGGTGCGTCATATGCACCAAAAGGTATGTATGAGATACATACTATATTGACATTAAATTCGTCTATATCAAATACTTGGGTATTGGATACCGCTTGTGGTTACCATATATGCAAATCTTTGCAGGACCTCCACAAGCTTAAAGTATCGAAGGAAGGCGACTTCAATCTCTACGGTGCTGGTGGTGATATCATCCAAGCAGAAGTTGAAGGGACCTATATTCTGAAGTTGCCTTCAAGGAAGATCTTGGAGTTAGAAAATTGTTACTATATGCCGAAGATTATTAGGAACATTATATCTATTCCTTTGTTATTAAAACAAGGATATGTAATGGATGTAACGAGCACTGGTTGCTCGATAATGTTATCTAATAAAATTATTTGTTATGGCATATTTAGCAATGGGCTCTTAACTCTTTCTTCCAATGATAGTGTTTTTTATGACAATAATAAAAGGAAAAGAAAAGACTTTAATGATACTTTACTTTGGCATCATCGACTTGGTCATGTTAATGAGCCTAGGATAAGCAAGTTATATAAGGAAAAATTCCTTGATCCTTATGAGTATGAATCATTAGGAACTTGCGAATCATGTCTCATGGGTAAGATGACCAAGACTCCATTCACTAGACATGGAGAAAGGTCAACTGAGTTATTAGGACTTATACATACTGATGTATGTGGTCCAATGACAACTCAGGCCAGAGGAGGATACTCATATTTTATCACTTTTACAGATGATTTATCTAGGTTCGGATATGTGTATCTTATGAAACATAAATCTGAAGCCTTTGATAAATTTAAGGAGTATCAAAGTATGGTCGAAAAACAAACCGGGAAAAGTATTAAAGTTCTTTGTTCTGATCGAGGAGGAGAATACTTATCCACGGAGTTTTTAGACTATCTTAAAGTTAATGGAATTCTTTCTGAATGGACCCCTCCTTATACACCACAGCTAAATGGTATAGCTGAAAGGAGGAATCGTACCTTATTAGATATGGTACGATCCATGATGTGCTTCACAAATTTACCCATTTCCTTCAGGGGTCATGCCCTAGAAACTGCTATTTACATTCTGAACAAGGTACCTTCTAAATCCGTTGTTAGTACTCCATATGAAATTTGGAGTGGAAAGAAACCATATCTTAAATATTTCAAGGTATGGGGATGTCCAGCTTATGTTAAAAGAAATTTTGGACATAAGTTGGAATGTAGAGCGAATAAATGTCTATTTGTAGGATATCCTAGAGAAGGTAGAGGATATCTATTCTACCATTCTACTGAACAAAAGATTTTTGTCAGCAGGCATGCCACTTTTCTAGAAAAGGAGTTCATTTTAGAAAAGGGCAATGGTAGAACTATTAAACTTGGAGAAGTACAAGAAACACAGATAGACAATTCTCAACCATTAGAACATATAGTTAAGACAGAACTAGAACACAAAACTCCTCACCGTAGGTCTGATAGAGTGCCATGGGCATCTGAGAGGTATGGGTTTATTATTGAAAATAATGAAGCCCAAGTCATTCAAAATGATGAACCTCTGACCTATACGGAAGCTATCTTGAGTACTGATTCAGATAGATGGCAAGAAGCCATGGAATCCAAAATAGACTCTATGTATGTAAACCAAGTATGGTCTTTGGTTGATGCACCAGAGGGTGTTAATCCTATTGGGTGCAAATGGGTCTATAAGAAAAAGATTGGGGCTGATGGCCAAGTTGAAACCTATAAAGCCAGACTAGTGGCTAAAGGTTTTAGACAAAAACAGGGAATTGATTATGATAAAACATTCTCACCTGTTGCCATGCTCAAATCAATACGGATTTTACTTGCTATAGCAGCATATCATGATTATGAGATATGGCAGATGGATGTGAAGACTGCATTCCTCAATGGTTTCCTTGAGGAAGAAGTCTACATGTCACAGCCAGAAGCTTTTATTTCAAAAAATAAACCTAATCAAGTATGCAAGCTAAAGAAATCCATTTATGGATTAAAGCAAGCTTCAAGGAGTTGGAACATCCGCTTTGATGAAACTATTAAAAGGTTTGGTTTTATCAAAAATGTGGATGAACCCTGTGTTTATAAGAAGACTAGTGGGAGTGCCATAGTATTCTTGGTTCTGTATGTAGATGACATACTCCTCATTGGGAATGATATCCCGATGTAGCAATCAGTCAAGGTTTGGCTATCAAACCAGTTTTCCATGAAAGATTTGGGAGAAGCATCCTATATACTAGGTATTAGGATCTATAGAGATAGATCTAAGAGGATGCTAGGTTTATCCCAATCTAGGTACATTGACTTAGTGCTGAAAAGATTCAGCATGGATGGAAGTAAAAGAGGTTATCTTCCTATGAGTCAAGGCATACATCTTTCTAAAAGGATGTCTCCTAAGACACCTGAAGAAAAAAATAGAATGAATTCTATACCCTATGCTTCGGCAATAGGGTCCATAATGTATGCCATGTTATGTACTAGGCCTGATGTGGCATATGCTTTAGGCATTGTCAGTAGGTTTCAGGCTGATCCAGGAGAGGATCATTGGAAAACAGTTAAAAATATTCTTAAGTACCTAAGAAGGACTAAGGATAATTTTCTGATTTATGGTGGTTCTGATCTTAAACTAGAAGCTTATTCTGATTCTAGTTTTCAATCAGACCGTGATGATAGCAAATCCATTTCGGGATATGATTTTACCCTAAATGGTGGAGCAGTGAGTTGGAAGAGTACCAAGCAGCAGACTGTAGCTGACTCAACCATAGAGGAAGAATACATAGCTGTTAGTGAAGCCGCCAAGGAAGCAGTCTGGATGAAAAAGTTCATCACAAAGTTGGGTGTTGTTCCTGAAATTGAAAACCCAGTGCCACTTTACTGTGACAACACTGGGGCTGTTGCTCAAGCTAAGGAACCAAGAGCTCATCATAAGTCCAAGTACATTCTGAGATGCTTCCATCTCGTCCGAGAAATAGTAGAGAGACAAGATGTCTACATAAACAGAGTTGATACAAAGAACAATGTAGCAGACCCGTTCACTAAGGCTCTACCACAGCGAGATTTTGATCGCCACCTCGAGTGTATGGGATTAAGATTTAAAGGCGATTGGCTTTAGTGCAAGTGGGAGATTGAAAGGGATATGCCCTACAAGCCAATCTATGTTGTATCTCCCAAACCATTGTAATTGATAATTTTATATATAAAGGCATTATTTTTCATCATACGCTGTGTTTATATTAACATGGCATACATTATGGACCAGAATTTTCATATCTTTCGGGTAGACATGACACGTTGCTAGACATCAATCTTGTTTTATGGGTTGATCAAATTCAAAGATCATTTATTAGGAAGAGTCCTAATTAATCGAATCGGGTAAGCCCGGTTTGACCTAAATCAATTAGAAAGAGTTCTAATCAAATTAGGTCAACTTGTATTCGAACCCATTGCTGGCTAGATGTGGAACCCAATGGGTCACACACTTAAGAGGATTGATCAAGAGTTTAATTTGGAATTAAATCATCTTTGCAGGATAACACTCTAGCAGGTGTTGCAAACCCTAGCTTCTATTCAAATCGGATTCGAATTAGGGTTCCGGATTGGTTCTAATTGGGTTCTAATTGGACCTAATTAGACCTTAATTGAGTTAATTGGGATTATGGCTAACCCTATTGGCTAGCCATGTAACTTGGCTAGCCTCCCCACCCGCCCCCCTTGCATTTTCATGCCAAATGCCAAGAGCCCATGCGCATATGGACTCTTGGCGCGCCCCACTTAATTTTTCGATGATTTTATTTGGGGCGGCCTCCTTTCTTAAGAATTAGCGCCCCACCTGTGTGCCCTTGGATGGGAATCAAATGGCTGGAAAGTTTTTAAGAAAGAAGAAAAATGCTAACTCTTTCCGGGCGCGCGAAATAACATCTTTTCGGAGATGAAAAGTCGCGACCCCTTTCTTTTTAAAACACCATGGCTTTTTCTTTAAGAAAGGCCATGGGATTTAATCTGAAGGGCCATGAGAAAGTGGGAAGGGGCGTGAGAAATTGAGAAAGGCGTGAGAAGGAGTTTACGGAGAGTTTTGAAGGTGCCTCTCTGAAAACTATTTAAGGCGCATGAAAAATCAGAACTCGGGACATATGTTTTTCTTTCTTCCTCTCCTGAAGACTCTTTTAGTCTTTTCTTGCTCTTGCACTGTTTCCTTTACAGAGTACACCTCTGTCGAAACTCTGCTACTGAACAAGAATAAGAGTAAAAGTCTCCGACGGTAAAGGAAAGAAAGAAGTTCTGATTTGTTCCTTTCTTTCTTACATTAAGACAGCATTGTCTTAATTTCTCCTCCAACTTAAGACAAGCCTATGTCCTCTTAGGATAAGGTCTTTTCTTCAAGACAAGGGTGTCTAAAGGGCCAAGGTCTTAGTGGAAGGAGGAGAAGAGGTCAAGGAAAGGGAGGCAAGCTCTTATGTGGAGGAATTCAAGCCATAGTCCAAGCAATTGAGTTCAAGGAAGAAGAACTCAATAGAAGGAACCATTGACAAGAAGATAGAGTTGTCTTGATCATTGCTCTGTGTGGATCACCATCGGAGGGCGGACACTTGGACGCCTGGTGAAATCAATTAGCCTCTTCAACATCAAATTTTGTTGGAATTAGCGATTACAGGTTGGTACCCTAATTCTAACAATGTAAGTTTGTATGTTTATTATGTTTTAATCCTGAATAAGGAGATCTTGGCTAAGGGATTATGGTGCAAATTTCATCTTTTTGAAATTACACTTCCACTGCGGTGCACCGGATCCCCAACAGGAAGGTCCCGACCTACCAAGAAATTGTAGATGCTAGGACAAGGGAGAAAATGTTGAGGAGATTTGATTTCCTACATCCGGAAAAGCCCTTATAAGGGCAAAAGGACAAGTCCATTTCAAATGGCCCGAAGCCCCCATCACCTCATGCATATTGAAGGCATGCACTATATCTCGACCAGACTAGCTAGAGCACACCATGTATCGAGACCTGTTGAGAACAATGCTTCGATTCGGAGGCAACCACTTCGGGCCCGGCGATGGCATTTATGGCTACTTTTGAAGGGGGATAACATGGCGTTGCCCCATTAGCATGGAGGCCCGACCTCCTGGGCACCGGCGCATAAGGCATTAATGGTACAGAAAATGCACCCCTCCATGTCAGCTTGATCATTACTCACCTCACCCCAAGCACCGCTTCGTTCTTTAGGCTCGGGAGTGGGGGGCATCTGATGTGGTAAATTCACTAACGTGGAGCCCCTGCTAGCATTCATGCTGGCAAGAGACCCGCCACCTGGACACGGTGTCCAAACAAAGAGCCAAGGCGAGCCCTCCTGCGAAGGTCAGCTCCCAGTCGAGGTCATGCTCATAAGGCAAGCCATCTGTCCGAGGCCAGCTCCCGGTCAGGGTCATACTCATGCAGCCAAGGCAAGCCCTCCTACCGAGGTCAGCTCCCAGTTGGGGTTATGCTCATAAGGCGAGCCCTCCATTTAAGGCTAGCTCCTAGTCGGGGTCGTGCTCAAGCTACCAAGATGAGCCCTCCTACCGAGGTCAGCTCCTAACCGAGGCTGTGCTCATGGGGTGAGCCCTCTATCCGAGGCCAACTCTCGACCGGGATCGTGCTCATGCTGCCAATGCAAGCCCTTTTACCAATGTTAGCTCCTAGCCGGGATCATGCTCATAGGATGAGCCCTCCATCTAAGGCCAGCTCCCGGCCGGGATCATGCTCATTTGCCAAGGAAAGCCCTCCTACTGAGGTCAGCTCCCAACCGGGGTCATGCTCATAGGGCGAGCCCTCTATTTGAGGCCAGCTCCTGGCCGGGATCATACTCATGCTGCCAAGATAAGCCCTCCTATCGAGGTCAGCTCCCAACCGGGGTCATGCTCATAGGGCGAGCCCTCCATCTAAGGCTAGCTCCCGGCAGGGGTCGTACTCATGCTGCCATGGCGAGCCTGATGCAGAACGAATGCTCTGAAACCAAAAATGATGCAGAACGAATATGTGGAATGCGGAAGCAAATTAAAATTAATGTTTTTTTTTTATATATATATTTTAAGAAGTCGGCTTTGACTCAAAGGAAAGATAAACTAATGTTGAAAGAAACTATATAATAATTGAAAGCACAATTCAAAGAAACTAGATTATCAGAGTAGTTCAGGAGTAAAGGATCGCTGGGGGTTGAGAAACTCCCAGACCTAGGGTTTCGCTCTGAACTTTCAACAGGACAGAAATAAAGAGAAGGGAAGGGTTATGTACCAGGCAGTGATCTTCATAGAGTTTGGTGGAAGGACTCTCTCGAGCAGATTGTTGGATCCTCGGATTCGGATATCTTCGCAGTGGATCTTCCAATACTGGTCTTTTGGCAGAGTTGGCTTCTCCTGAACTCAGGATCTGGGAAAGAAGAAGAATAAGTTAAAGAACCAGATACTCAAAGAAAGGATTTACCAGATAAGAAGAACTTGAAAAATAGATGTTGCTGAAATCCTGATTCTCCTGGATGCTGATCTGACTTCCTCTGGGATTTGCTCTGTATTCGAAGTAGCCGATCTGGACCTGGATGCTGGTGGTCGGCCTCTACTTGGAAGAGAGGGGCCGGAGATGATGAGGTAGATTAGGGTTTGGATGATTGGTGGAATGAAGAAGACGATGGCGGCTAGGGTTTGGAATTGAAGTGGCTAACCTAGGGTTTTGGTAGGGTTTTGGGGTTGGAGATCTCACACCTCCTCAAGGTTCCTAGGGAACCCGGATTTACTCCCTCACGGAGCTCAACACTTGAATACAAGTGCGGAAGAGAGAAACATAAAGTTGCTCACACAGAAATTGATTTCATTCATCATTTGTTTTCAAGAGTTACATAGAGTTGAATATATAGACATAACAAAGAAATAAAATTTTATACATTTCCCATGTGGGACTAATAGGACTAACCCATACTTTAGGCATCAAATTCTCTTCCCAAGACTCCTTCCATGAGTGGGCAGCCCAAAAACTCCAAGAAAACTTGAAAATCAGCTCCAAATGGCAGGTTATGGGGGTGTCTAGTGCGGGCACCAGACTCAGAAGAAGACTTCAGGGCTCCATCTGGATCTCTGATTGACCTTGCCCGAAGAATTAGGGTTTTCTGGTTTTGTAATAAGGGTGACTTGGTCAACTTAATTTTAGTCTTGAGTCTGTAATTTAAATTTTATTGAGTCATGTTGACTCAGTACAAGTCCTAGTAGTGGCCTAGGTCTTCTCCAGGTTGGTGCCACCTTTTTCAAGTCAAGGTCCAGGGTGCCACATTTTTCTTCCAGGCTCAAGTAAGTGGGCGCCACACTCCTAGCCACATGCCAGATTCCAGGGGGCGCCACATCTCCATCCCAGTGTCTTGGTTCCCACACCCAAGGGAGCAAGAATTTTTCTTGAAGCCAAAATCAAGGAGGCACCCCATATATACCTTAAAAGGCCAAGCTAAAAGAGGAAAGAGGCATTTCTTGGGGAGCACTTCAAGGGGGCGCCCAATCCGTGCCTAAAAAGACCAAAGCAAAGTTGGGAAGAGCCATGACTTAGGGAGAAAGAAAAGGAGGTGTCCAAAAGAGTTGAGCCATGAAAGGAAGAAGCCAAAACTTGGGGAGCAAAACTAGGAGGCACCCAAATACTTCCAAATAAAACCAAGCATGGAAGGAAAAATTTTTTTTTTGAAGAGCAAGGCTAGGAGGCGCCACCTACTTACCATTTGGAGCCACCAATCAACACTTATGGAAGCTCTTGGCCGGCCATATGAGAAGGATTTGATTCTACAAGCCTAATTTGAGGATCCATCCTATTAGTCTCACATGGGAAGATGTAAAACTCTGACCTCTTGTAAAGTCCTATAAATTAAACCCTTCTTGTAAATTTGAAAGTAATCTAATGAGTGAATTCAAATATTTGTGTGAGGAAACTCTGTGTTTTCTCTCTTCTGCACTTGCATCCAGGTGTTGAGCTCCGTGAGGGAGTAAATCCGGGTTCCCCAGGAACTTTGAGGAGGTGTGAGATCTCCAAACCCCAAACCCTAGGTTAGCCACTTCACTCACAAACCCTAGCCGCCCATCATCCTTTTCTTTCCACCAAGCCCTAGCCTATCCCACCTCTCACGGCCACTCTCTCCAAGTCCAGGCCGATCACCAGCATCCAGATCCAGTCCAGATACTTCAAATCCAGAGCAATTCCAGAGGAAGTCAGATCAGCCTCCAGGAGGATCCAGATTTCAGCAACTTCAGCTTTCAAGTTCTTCAATCTGGTAAGTCCTTCCTTGAGTATCTGATTCCATCACTTGTTCCTCTTCTTTCCCAGATCTTGAGTCCAGGAGAAGCCGACTCAGCCACAAGACCAGTATTGGAGGATCCATTGCGAAGATATCCGAATCCGAGGATCCAACAATCTGCTCGAGAGAGTTCTTCCACCAAACTCTGTGAAGATCACTGTCTGGTCGGTAACCCATCTCTTCTCTTTATTTCTGTCATGTTGAAAGTTCAGAGCGAAACCCTAGGTCTGGGAGTTTCTTAACCCCCAGCGATCCGTTACTTCTGAACTACTCTGATAACCCAGTTTTATTTAAATTATCCTTTCAATTATTACCTAGTTTCTTTCAATTTAGTTTAACTTTCCTTTGAGTCAAAGCCAATTTCTAAAAAAAAAAAAAAAAGACAAAAAAAATTAGTCTTAATTTACTTCCGCATCGCATCTTCTCTATTGTTCTGCATCATTTTTGGTATCAGAGCTTTTGTTCTGCATCAGTGTCTCTTAGTATCTCTCCATGAATCAAGGATTTTCCTTCATGGTTTGGCTCTTTTGGACACCTCCTAGTCTTGCTCCACAAGTTTAGGCTTCTTCCTTTCATGGCTTTGGCACTTTTGGAAACTTTTGGGTGCCTCCTTGATTTTCTCCCCAAGACATGCTCTCTTCCCTTTTATAACTTGGATTTTTATGGAACATTGTGGGGCACCTCCTTGATTCTCTCTTCAAGAAAAATTCTTGCCATCCTGGCTTGGGTTTATCTGAAAAGAAGTTGGCTCCTCCTTGGATTGAGGTATCTTGATGGATTTCTCCCCCAAGTGGTGCAAGAAAAAAGAACCTGCTTACTTGAGGCATGGGGACCAAGGTATACTGGATGGAGATGTGGCAAGGAGTGTGGCACCCACTTGTAGCTGGAAAATGTGGTGCCCTATGGCAGAGGGAATGACACCTACCTGGGCCTTGGACTTGGACTGAGTCAACATGACCCAACAAAAATTGAAATGACAAAATTACAGACTCAAAATTGAGTTGATCAGGTCAACCCTTATTACAAAACCGGAAAACCCTAATTCTTCGGGCAAGGTCAATCAGAGATCCAGATGGAGCCCTGAAGTCTTCTTCTGAGTCTGGTGCCCGCACCAATTCTCTCGGGGTGGGAGGAGCTCGACCCTGTCGAGTATGGATCAAGCTGGCTCTGGTATCTCTCCAAGAGGTCTAGGTCCAATTCTTGTAATTCTTCTCGGGAGATCCAAGAGTCATCAGAATGTGGCCTTCCTTGCTAGCGGACCAGGTATCTTTGGTATCCTCGATTACGAGTAGAGATAACCTGATCATCTAGGATCTTTTCAATCTGCTCTTTCCTCACAGGCCAGTTTGTTGGTGGACACACAGGGTCGGGATCACTTTTAATAACAGGATTAGGTTTCAAAGGCTTACTAGGAATCACAGCTGGCTCCCTATACTCTACTAAATCTGTAATGTTGAAAGTAGAGCTATTGCCTAGTTCTGGAGGCAACTCGAGCACATAAGCATTGGATCCTACTCTCTTCACTACTCTAAATGGTCCAGCTCCTCTAGCATGTAACTTTTTAACGGTTCCAGGAGGAAACCGCTCAGGCCTTAACCTAATCATTACATAGTCTCTCTCAACAAAAGTTTGACTCGCCTTTGAGAATCAGCCAACTTCTATAAGTTTCATTACTTAAAGTTATTTTGGCATGAATTTCTTTATGCAAGTTCTTTACATGCTATGCAAGTGCATCAAGAGACTTGTGTGTGGACTGGTAAAGGAGCTAGGTCAAGAGGTGTGTGAGGTTTGTAACCATGCACAATTTCAAATGGACTCTTTCCTGTAGACCTATTGACCAAAATATTGAATGCAATTTTAGCCCTGGACCAAATACAAATCCCAATTCCTGGTGCTCTCAATCAAACCAAAATCTGAGCCAAAGCCTAGTAAAGGGTCAAGAAAAACTAAACTAGACTGACGACACACTCCTAAAGAATGGACTTTATTCCAAAGGAACCCTAGGTCTAAACCTAACAAACTACGGCTCTCTAGGTTTGACCTTGGGTCGGAGGATGGCATGCAGAGCATGAAAACTTATCATGGGTGCCTAGTAGGTGCCATAAGGTCTTCCAGAAGTAGGTGGCAAACCTAATAGGTTCTGACACGTGGTTCACTCTAAAGACTTCGACAAAGTATACTTGGATGGTACAAGAAGCATTGGAAGTCCTAGAGAAAGGGAGGAAATATGAGGCGGAGTCTCGAATTACTTGCTGACTAAAGGTGGTGACCTGAAGGTTTGAATGGTGATCTATGAGTGTCAACTGGTCATCCTTACGAAAGGAAATGTTTGCTACTCCTAGGAATGGATCAAGAGATGGTTCGGGGAGTAGCCTAGGACATGTGATTGCAACAGTTAAGGTTTGTTCTCTAAGCAAATAATGATCCACTTTCTCAAGAGATGGATTAGAGAATGATTCATGGAAGGGTCTATGGATGATGACCTCAAGACTTGAAATTTGACCTATGGGTGAGGAAAGGTATACTCTATAGAAGGGTAGGTCAGTCATGCGAAGGAAGGGGTCTGGGGTCATAAGGAGGACTTCTACAGGACTGGGTGAATCAATCCGCTTAAGACAAGGATGTTCAACTGAGATTACGGGAGAGACCGTAGTGGCTGGGCATGGGACAAGGTCCAATTGTAAGAGGCTTGATTCAGTCATCCTAAGGAGAGGATCTACCATAGGGTGGGCAAACTTAAATAGTTCAGTGCAAAGATCTTCAATTGGTACTTGGGGAATGACTGTCATTAGAGGATACGAACTGATAGCTCGGGCTAACACTATGAGTTCTTCCTGGAGGTATTTGACTAAAGGAACCTGGTTCTCACAAATCTCTTGAATTTTTGAACTAGGTCCTACCACTTGGTTGCTTTCCAAGGTCTCCTCAGGTAAGGAACCAATAGTATCGATGTCACATTCTTCAAGTTCTTCCCCCTCATATTCATCAACTAGACTTAAGCCAGCATCATATACTTCCTCAATGCCATCTTCAATGGGTTTCGGATCAATCGGAACTTGACTCAAGTTGGTAGAGGTTGGCTTTAAGTCCAAAGTACTTGATTGGTTATATCTTAAAGACCACTCATAGTCTTGGGCTTCTTGGTAGGCTCGGTCTAACTTATTGGTCTTTTCAAGGCATAGCTTCCTATAAATGTCTGGGTGTAACCCAACCCTAAACCTCGATGTGATCTGAGCTTCGGTCTCAATGGTATTGCATTTCATGTCATACCACTGGAAGTCCTCGATATATTTAGACACGGGCCTATTACCTTGTCGTAATTGGTACCATTGGTCTAAAAGTCTTTGCTCATAGGATCTACCTAGGTACCTATCTCTCAACTTACTTCTCATATCTCTCCAAGTATATATTTCCTCTTTTCTTTGATAACACTCACGCTCAATAGCATACCAATGCGACCTAGCATGTTTGGTGAACTTGGTTTTGGCCAACCTAACTTGTCCTAATTCCGATATGTTAGTGCACTCAAAATACCGATCCATTTGTTCTTCCCACTTAATATATGTCTCTTGTCTTCCATCAAAAGTGGGTGCATAAGGTTCGGTGTTCCTAACGGGTCCCTTTTCTGAGTCAACCAAGTATGGATATAGGCTCCTAGGGTTATGCTCGGGATCACGGTATAAGGTCCTCCTAGGCTCCTGGCATGGGTGAGGTTGGGGCCCATTAAATTTTGGATCAGGGGTCCAATTTTGATGTCTACGATTCTCAAGTCCCTGGGCTCAGTTTCTAAACTGGGCAAAACCCTCATTCATATCCTGACTCAATTTGGTCATACTTTCGGTAAGAGTTCTAATCATGGCCTCTAAATCAGGTTGGGTTTGACCAGGTTGGTAGGGTACTCCGTTCCGGGTGGACATGATGATGCAAGCAAGCACACCAAATGAGACTCGACTGAAATGACTACGGGCTCACTAGACCTAGAGCCCAAACTAGATGCCCAATCAGAGTGGCAAGCTAGTCTGTAGTAACTCGGGACTCAGCCAGGCAGGTGTAAGGGGAGTGTTAGGTCCCTAATTGCCGATCCTAGACACCAATCAGAGATTGGTCAGGTAGGCGAACCAGCACACAAGCCCTTCGGGATAGAATCCCTGAACCACCATTCTAGACACTGAGTACAGAGCACACACAGAGTAACTAGACAAACTGACTCAACATTAGCCTAGACCCGACTTGTTGGTGTCCCTAGCCCACTAGGGCAAATTAAGTCTAATAAATTTTAAAATTAGGCTTAGGATCGAATGAATGGGTGGTGGTTTTGGGCTCAGGAGAGGTTATCAACTTCTCCCCTTATCTTAGATTCTCAATTGCCCTTAAGATGAATTAGGAGATGATCACTCAAAAAAAAAAAAAAAAAGAATTGCAGAAACACAGAAACAGAGTTGCTGTAATTTAACTCTCAAAAATTTCACAGAAACCAATAAATTATAGTAAAATTATGTAAATAGTTTCAATTATTCTGGTTCCAAAAAAATAAAAATCATGCAGTTTGGAGTTATCTGCAATGAGAAAAAATTCCTGCAACAGGATAGTTACAGACTGAAAACAGAATGCTTCCCCCGTTTACAATTCCTGCTACGAAGTTGTAACCCAGCGGATCCCCTACACGCCCTAGGAACACCCCATGGAATGGGAAGAGGAGGCTTGCACCTTGCTTCGTTCCTAGGACCGGATGTCCTGGGGAGTCTACTTCGAGCAGACAAAGTAAAAAAGAGAGACACTCAAAACATGCAAGCAAGTCAGAAATCCTAGACAGGGCTCTGATACAAAAATTGATACAGAACGAATGCTCTGAAACCAAAAATGATGCAGAATGAATATGTGGAATGCGGAAGCAAATTAAAATTAATGTTTTTTTTTTATATATATTTTAAGAAGTCGACTTTGACTCAAAGGAAAGATAAACTAATGTTGAAAGAAACTATATAATAATTCAAAGCACAATTCAAAGAAACTAGATTATCAGAGTAGTTCTGGAGTAAAGGATCGCTGGGGTTGAGAAACTCCCAGACCTAGGGTTTCGCTCTGAACTTTCAACAGGACAAAAATAAAGAGAAGGGAAGGGTTATGTACTAGGCAGTGATCTTCACAGAGTTTGGTGGAAGGACTCTCTCGAGCAGATTGTTAGATCCTCGGATTCGGGTATCTTCGCAGTGAATCCTCCAATACTGGTCTTTTGGCAGAGTTGGCTTCTCCTGAACTCAGGATCTGGGAAAGAAGAAGAACAAGTTAAAGAACCAGATACTCAAAGAAAGGATTTACTAGATAAGAAGAACTTGAAAAATAGATGTTGCTGAAATCCTGATTCTCCTGGATGTTGATCTGACTTCCTCTGGGATTTGCTCTGTATTCGAAGTAGCCGATCTGGACCTGGATGCTGGTGGTCGGCCTCTACTTGGAAGAGAGGGGCCGGAGATGATGAGGTAGATTAGGGTTTGGATGATTGGTGGAATGAAGAAGATGATGGTGGCTAGGGTTTGGAATTGAAGTGACTAACCTAGGGTTTTGGTAGGGTTTTGGGTTGGAGATCTCACACCTCCTCAAGGTTCCTAGGGAACCCGGATTTACTCCCTCACGGAGCTCAACACTTGAATACAAGTGCGGAAGAGAGAAACACAAAGTTGCTCACACAGAAATTGATTTCATTCATCATTTGTTTTCAAGAGTTACATAGAGTTGAATATATAGACATAACAAAGAAATAAATTTTATACATTTCCCATGTGGGACTAATAGGACTAACCCACACTTTAGGCATCAAATTCTCTTCCCAAGACTCCTTCCATGAGTGGGCAGCCCAAAAACTCCAAGAAAACTTGAAAATCAGCTCCAAATGGCAGGTTATGGGGTGTCTCCTAGTATCTCTCCATGAATCAAGGATTTTCCCTTCATGGTTTGGCTCTTTTGGACACCTCCTAGTCTTGCTCCACAAGTTTAGGCTTCTTCCTTTCATGGCTTTGGCACTTTTGAAAACTTTTGGATGCCTCATTGATTTTCTCCCCAAGACATGCTCTCTTCCCTTTTATAACTTGGATTTTTATGGAACATTGTGGGGCACCTCTTTGATCCTCTCTTCAAGAAAAATTCTTGCCATCCTGGCTTGGGTTTATCTAGAAAGAAGTTGGCTCCTCCTTGGATTGAGGTATCTTGATAGATTTCTCCCCAAGTGGTGCAAGAAAAAGAACCTGCTTACTTGAGGCGTGGGGACCAAGGTACACTGGATGGAGATGTGGCAGGGAGTGTGGCACCCACTTGTAGCTGGAAAATGTGGTGCCCTATGGCAGAAAAAAATGACACCTACCTGGGCCTTGGACTTGGACTGAGTCAACATGACCCAACAAAAGTTGAAATGACAAAATTACAGACTCAAAATTGAGTTGATCAGGTCAACCCTTATTACAAAACCAGAAAACCCTAATTCTTCGGGCAAGGTCAATCAGAGATCCAGATGGAGCCCTGAAGTCTTCTTCTGAGTCTGGTGCCCGCACCAGAGCCCTCCTATCAAGGTCAGCTCTTAGCCAGGATCATCCTCATAAGGCTCCAATCCAGGGTCGAGTTCATGCTTCCTGAGGTGGGGCCCCTAAAGCGAGTCTCCTCCCTACCTTGTGGAGGTCAGAATTCATGCCAGCAATAGAGGGAAGGATCA